>CM062816.1:517578169-517623917 GCA_031772625.1 Pinus tabuliformis
ACTTCCCACTGGCTTCCTTAGGTTTTGCAAACCTTGCAAGGAATTCGAAATGTGAATTGTTGATCCAGAATCAATCCACCATGTGTTAATATTAACGTTAACCATATTAGATTCATAACAAACAAACGAGATTACTTCCTTAAGTTCGGGAATGTCACAACGAATTTCAGAGAAATTTGCAGGTTATACTACTGCATTAAAAAATCACATGCTTATGTTAAAATTGAGGCTAAATAAACTTTCATGTTTTACCAATGTAAATCATGCTAAAAAGAATTGAATCAAATGACATAAAAATTGCCTGTGGGCTAAATTTTCAATTCAAACAGATTCAATAAAACTTTATGATAAAACTTATTAATTCATAACTCCTGTGGGTAGGTTATGAAATTTTATCCTAATTAATTAGATAAATATAATAAAGATTCCTGTGGGATAAAATTTATTATATTCAGTCTAATTAATTACAATTTAATGTCTAAATAATCTTTATGTGATCTAACCAATCAAAATATATAATTTTATTTAATTAAAGATGCTGTGGCTATTCTCTAATTAATTAAAATTATATGGATCACTAGACATTATTTTGTTGCATAAACAAAACTTAACCAGAGAGAAAAATAATGTTTACTGAAAGGAGTAAGTCAAAATGACATTTTAATAAACTCCATATAACTGTAATAATTCTCCAGCAAAATAAAAAATTAAGGTTAAAGCAGTCAACATTACCGAAAATGACTACTTTGATTGTTTAATTAAATTTAAATTAAATTTCAACAACGCTAATCTGAACTTCATGCAAAATAAACATAGAATCAAAAAACTAAATGCCCAAATGAGAAATAAACCATTTCTCATTTCTTCTTTGATTACAAATGTTCATTATTATAAATGTAAGTTCAGCGTAAATTTTACAATAAATATGTAATCAATTATAAAATTTACAGAGTGCCATTATTCGCTAAATCAGGAGACACAGCTAACAAATTCAAGAACCATCATATAAACATATATTGAATAGCATGGCACACGCTACCACACAAATTGTGCAAGTCTTTAAGGCTGCTAACTGCACCACTAGATGTGTCAGCCAGAAGCCTTGCTACATAAAGACATCGATTTGAAAATAAGGGCCAAGCTTACTCTTCCATAAAAATAATTATCAAATAATAAAAAATGTTCTGATGATTTTTCTGAGAAGTTAGATTTCCAATTTTCCAATATTTAACCAATATCCCCTCGACAAAATTCCCAACATAAAAATGGAACTCTAAATTGGTGCTCTTATCTGCTAGTAAAACCGTAATCACTCATAAAAGGAACTTATTGATATCGGTTAACATAAGAGTTCTGAGTTCCGACTGCAAACCCAAAGAATGCGAAAAACAGCTTGGGAATAAGCTAGGTCAGAATTCAATTCAAAGTTCCCGAATCTTACTCCAAATTTTACCTTTGATGGACTTTCAACGTTCATAATATTGGGGTACTTAACGGCATTGGAACTATGAATTACATTAATAGAATATTAAAAATATTAAGCTTCTACTAAAAGCGTACTCTCAAAAAATCACCTTATGAAATACGCTTATAATTTTTCAAACGTACAAGTTTTAATTACATTTTATTGTTTTGTAAAGTGCAGATTCATATCACAATCAAAACAAGTAGAGATCCCTTACACAAAAGCTTATACATAGGTTTTAGCTGTCGGTTTATCAGGGAATTGAGAAGCGTTTATTTTATATTGCATTTATATATGCGAAATATACACAATGCAGTATTTTTACCAACAATGAAGATCATATTTCCTTTATTTAAAATCTGTCATTACCATATGCCCATTAACATAGCCATATGATAGTTATCCATTATGTTATCAAATTTCATATAAAATTCGGTTTTTCTAATTTCTGAATTTCGAAACACGTCTTATGGGATATCAACAATAAGTTGTTGCGTTTACCTCTTTCACACCAGTAACAATGTCGTTCTGTTCACGTAATTTTTCTACATTTAAACTATAAATTGGAAATCCAACGATTCCAAATTATCGGCTGCTCTTCTATAGATGCCAAAATAGCGCTTAAAATGGCTGCTAAAAACCCAAAAAGCGCTGGAAAATCGCCGATGATATGCATTTTCATTTATAAAGAAAAGAAATTTACGAACAACAAAGAACAGGAAGGGCTGTTGAGTCTAATTCCGGGCAGCTTCGAGAGTTGACACGAATTTCACTTAATTCATAAAGGGAAAACTTGAAAAGAAAGAGATACGATTTTATCCCAGACTAATTAGTTGCAAATAAACACATGACTTTCAAGGCTATTGTTAGGAATCGATATTGTGTATAATTTCAATGCCAATGACACAAAATTTGTAAACAAATGGAAGTCAAATTTTAATGTATTTTAATGTACATCAGGCCCAAACTGCGTTGGCACTCATTCGCTGTTATGGCACAGAATATAATCACAGATTCCCGTGTATTTTGTATTGTTAGTAATATTTCATTATAACAGATCTAAATGAAAGGTACGCAGATCAATTATGTGCTCAGACATTCAGTCGAATAAATGAAAGTAATTTTCTGTACACGGTTCAAATCAAATCATTTCCAAACATTCGAATCCAACCAAGGCAGAGATATGGCATGGCTCTGATACCAAATTTTAGTAAATCATAAACTTAAACAACGATTTTGCATGCGGAAAGAACTGAAAAGAATCGTTGAAACTTAATGCCCAGGGATACGAATTACCTCCAGCCATTGGTGATGTTTTGATGCAGGCCACAGTCCACTTGCTTCTTCTTCAGCACTCCAGCTTCAATCGAAGCAAAGGAAAAACATACAAAATTCTGAAGGCACTTCCAAGCTCTGCTATCTCAGCTAGATGGTGTAAAACTGAAGGGGATTAAGATATGAGCTTGGGGACCAAACAGATGAACATATAGCTAAGATTCCATCAAGCTTCTAATAGCTATGTGTTAGATGTCCCACAAATCAAGGCAGAGAACTCGAATCAAAGTGATGGACCACTTTAGTAGCTCCCAATTATAAATTTAGTAATTGCAGTTGATTTTCTTAACTTAAGGAAACTACTGCAGTTGGTTTCCATAAGTTAAGGAAAGACTGCAATTTAAATTCCATAATTGTAGGCAGCAAAAAATCAATGGAGCTTAACATTTAATAGCTGTGAAATTTAAGTTAAACAAAGCATTCGTCTCTACTCAGAAGCGTGCACAAACTTTGTTGATTACATCTATTTAGTAGCTGTGAAATTTAAGTTAAACAAAGCTTTCAGCTCTGCTCAGTAGCATGCACAAACTTTGTTGATTACATCTATTTAGTAGCTGTGAAATTTAAGTGGTTGTTTCCAGTATGTCTTGGAAAATTCTAAGAGTTCCTTTCGAAAAATGTATATATTTGTCTTGTGTTTGGTAATTTTAATAGTTGCTTTGTGTCGAGCTTATGTGAAAATTTTTGGGCATATTTAAATGATAGGATACTTCGAAATATTCAAATAATATCGTTTTGACAAAATTTCACATATGTGGAAGGTGAACTGATAGATGAGACATCAAAATTTCAAGTGAAGTGTTTCAGTGTGAACCATATTTCTCCTTCATCAGCTGGCCACATTAAATTTCCAGTAAAGTGTTTCAATGTGAACCATATCTCTCAAAGTTCCCTCACTCATTGGTTGTCAGTGGTTTCTAAGTTTTAAACATAAAATACTCTTCATTTCTTTTGGAAAGAAATTCCATCCAACCTTCCCAAATCCCTTGTTTCGGGTCTCTAGGATATTTTTTTAAAGATTGTTATGAACGAGGACCCTCTTCGTATTGCCTTTGCTTTATACTTGAGTTTGACATCATCCATATTTCAGGGGAAAATAAGTTTCATGGAACAAGGTCGTCCAGGACCCTCATCGCTTCTGCTCTAGGTCTCACCTTAAAATAATAAAAGATAACCTTTGGAAAAGAGACTCCACTTGGGTGCTAGCCGAGGTCGTAAATTTCCCTTTCTTTTCAATCTTTGGAGTAACTAACAAAGAGGACAAAATGGTTTTTCCATTCCTTTCACAATAGGGGAAAAAACTTCTTTTGTCTAAATAAAAAGTAACACGTCAAAGCATTTTCCTTTTTGAAACCACACTAATGGAAAAAAAAAAGGGATTTTATATATCTCCAGGACTCTCATCACTTTTGTTGTATTTTTAACGTTAAAATAATAATAAATAACTTTTTGAAAAGACACTGTTTGGCGTTTATGGAGGTCGTAAGTTTCCAATTTTTTTGAACTTTGGAGTAACGAAGAGGGCAAAATCCCTTTTCTATTTCAATACAAATAGGTGAAAGATCCTTCTTTGGTGTAAATAAAAAGTAACAGGTAAAGCAGTTTCCTTTTTAAACCACATGGTAATGCGTATATCTACGTAAAAAATGGATTCATATATTAATATTTTTTTAAATAATAAAAATTATGTGAATTTTTTTAAAATATGAATGAAATACTCCAAATCATTAATAATGATTAATTAAATTAATTCTTTTTGGATATATATATTATTTGAATGGTTATAAATAGATGATTGTAATTTATTATCTCCTTAATTTATAATATATATGTATCTAATAAATTATTTATTAATGAAATTAATTTATTTTAATCTTAATATTATTATATTTTTTAAATTCATAAATTTTTATTGAATATTATGTATATATACAACTTTGTGTGAAGGAGTCTCTACTGAGTATCGAGCTCCAAAAAATTCCATGACTCAAAATCTCACCATGAGTGAGAAAATCATTGATAGTAAAAATCACCAAATAATATAAAGTTTATCCTAAAAAAAAAAAATCCTAGAGTTCCATATATGCCTCAATTGAATTTTGATATACAATAAGGTTTTTTTTATGACAAATCAAGGAGATCCTCAAGTAGGTGGTGTAGGTGTTGTTACTCTACTGGGAAAAGAACAAACATTACATAAATTTTTACAGCTCTATGGACTCTTCTTTCCTTTCCAATTACAAATGGAGTTAACAAGTTTCAAGTTGTGGGAGACTCCAAAACCGTGATTCATAAGAAAACAAAAAATAATCTCTATGGAGAATGTTTGTATTATCCCTATCCTACGAGAAATTCAAGAAATGTGGTTTTCATTCAAACACGTCCTTTCTCTCTACCTCTTTTAGTTTCTACCATGGCCAAGAAATAGAAGTAATGGAATGTTGTAAAGAGGTCATTTTTGGAAGGAAGGAAAGTATTAGAATTTTTGTTTTAGTTATTTGTCTAATTATGAAAAATGCCTTGATCTTAGCTTTTTCTTTTAAGCAATCCTATAAAAGAAAATTGAGGTAAGGCCGTGTATTTAAAGGAGGTAAAGGAAAACATTTGCCATAGGTATAAGGAGGGTTCCTATTCTCTCATGAGATATTCACTGTGCAAAATTTGTATTCTCTTATGTTTGTTTTTGGGAAAAGTTTAATGGGAAATTTGGTTGTATGCATGCATAGTCTAAACATTAGAATGATATAGGATTTGAGGAATGAAGTAAATTTTCCTTGCATCATTTTGGTTTTCTTTATGAGTATGCTAGAAATTTTGTCTTACCAAGAAGAATATTCTTAAGTGAGCTTCTAGCCTTGAAATTTGGATACCCTTCAATGGATTTCAACGTCTTTATCTTTAGTCATCTATCTCTTTGGATTCGCAACTCTTTGGATTCTGGAAATCATATTAATTTTTGGTATTCATTGTATTCCTAGATGCATAATGGACCATAATTGTGACTATTGTTGTGCCTCTAAGGGTAAGATTTGGAACACACCTATTATAGATTGAGGTAAGCACATACTAAACCTTCATGCTTGGGAGATGCAATCCTAAACTTCTATTTCATGTTTGGAAATGAAAAATATGGAACTCCATGCCTCCATTATTAACCCATTGAACATCCTAGTTAAATTTATTATAGATATTCCTCCTAGATACACGTCATTTCCACCTCACCCAAATTCCATGGGTGATAGTGTAGAGGTCATGGGTTTGACCTCCTAGGTTGAATCTAATGTTAGTTCTAGGCTTTCTATATCCTTGATCTCCTAGCTTTCATAGCACAATAGGTTGAAATTTACCTTATTTTGAAGCATAACCTGCCTTAGATGGTAATCTTGTCATGATTTGTAGGTTGGGTACAACTGCTATCTTTAGCTACAAGTTCAAAAGTTTCTAGTTGAAATCCTTTACTAAAGTCTATAGCAATATATTTGCTATAAAAAATAGTGTTATGATTTCTCTCTATTTCTTCACCCTTAAAGTGGAATTATCTGGATGATATTCCTATTCCCTATAACAAATCAAAGCCCTAGAAGTGCAATGAAATGTTAAGAAATCTTATAAAACGAGGGGTGATGGAGAGAGCATTCACTCCAATATTAAATGTTGGAATCCATGATGTCACGTAGAGTCCTGCTAAGGGTGAAGAAATAGAGAGAAATCATAACACTATTTTTTCTAGCAAATATATTGCTATAGAATTTAGCAAATATATTTCTACGGAATTTACGATTGTAGACAAAAGTATCTTCCCTAGACCTAGTGGATTGGTCCAGAACAACATAAAGCAAATAATATAGAGTTTCCCTTAGAGAAATTGAAGAATGGGAAAGAGGCTTACTTGGAATCTGTCACAAGATTTACTTTCATCCTTGCTTGTAAGCTCCAATCGTAGCTCCAAATGCTATAATTAGAACCTGCACATAAAAAAAAAAAAAAAAAGCCAAAGATCCACAACATCTACATAGCATAATTCAATTACTCTATTCAATGAAGCAGCGAGGCATTGAAATACTTGAATGTAAATGTAATATAACAGGAAAATAGGATACTCTTTCTATTAATAGAAATAGGAGAGAGCTTACAACCAAGCATAGTAGCTGATATTGTAAGGATAACAAGGTTGTACACTGCATAGACACAAAGGTATTCCAAATTTTTTGTAGAGGGAGACTCTCAGTTCATCATCAACATGGTATATAAGATACCGAATGGTACCCCAATGGATAAAGTACCTAAGATTTGGAATTTAGAAACACTCATATGCAAATATTCCTCCCTTATTTCCAACATATCAATCATTGTCCCATCATGTGTTCGGTGAATAGTAAATAAAGTCGTTGATATTTTAGCTAATCATGGAAGTTTGGACTCCTTACCTGCACTATCCTCCACCTGGAAACACCTATAGAACTCCCCTCTTAAGGATACATGTGGGCGAATCTTATTGTACTCAGTCTCATGCACATTTTACTGTCCAACTTTGAATGTTTACTAGTCCTCTAGACAACTTTCAAGCTATTTACTTGGGCAAATCTAAAACCAACTCCATTGTGGATTACTATACCCTTCCTCATGGAAAAAATTAGATTTGGCACATTTGTTGTTGGCTGTCAGAGTCTCCTATTTTATGCATAGGCATTAACCTTGCCATTTATATTTGGGGTCTCTTGTTAGTCCAACTCCTCGAGCCTTAGCTTGACACTGCTCTACTACCCTTGGCCAACATTCACGAATATAAAATTGAATAACCTCCCCACAAGAAGTGGAGGTATGGCAACAATTTCCATTTGATCGCCTGGAGAATAGGTTATACCTAGTAGTTACTTTCCCCTTGCAAGCTCAAAGCATGTGATGCATCCTTCAATCTTGGCTCCTTATGCCTAAAAAAGGATACAACTATTGGCATGAAAATTTCGAGTGCCATGGTCTTTCTAAAATGGATACAACATGATATGTAACGAATTTTATAGTGAATTGAATGGATTTGAAAATGATTAAATGACTGACTATGTAATGGTTTGAAACAAATTTATTAACTATTGTAAATGATATATTAAAATGATTTTATCCAAAAGAAATTATCATTGTGGATGAGAGTGAAAATGTAGATTATAGGTAGAATGCCTGGGTATGACATGCGTTGTAATCCATTGATGAAATATGGGAATTCTATCACCTAAAAAGAGGAAAATGTTAGGATAAGAGTCTCCTCATTCTAAGGATTGGCTTCTATATGAAGAAAGTTTGGAAAATAATTTTTTTGATTAATTTTTTTATAATAAATCTCATGGGAACCATATGCATGTGATACAAGTGAGTCGATGTATCTATATAGGGAGCATAGATGATGGCTATAAATTAGAGTGCCATAGGGAAATAATTAAAAGTATTTCATATAATGCCTCCTTTGAGCGATATTATGATTGCCTTAGTTGGAATTGTTAAGGGTTGAGAAGAAGAGAGCTTAAGAACAAGGCTATTATAGACATATTTGGGCACTGAAACCCCAATCATATATGTCCATAAACCAAGGGCTTCTGAGTCCCTAAAAGTGTTGTCTCACACCCTAAAGGAACAAGGTCAGCTGATTACATCATCTCCCAGAAGTTCTCCATGGAAAACTACTCAGAACTGGACAAAACTGGACCATATAGGCTGCTCAGTGCTAAGGGTGCGATGCATCTCACCTGCCACATGCAAAAAGTGCGATGCATACTAAAAATCCCTTCTGTAGGGTGCGATGGGAGAGAGTAGACAAATGGCAGAGACAGTTTGCAAGGTGGATGATCATGGAATCTTCCAGAAACTTCTCCTGTAACACTTGCCTCTCTGAATTCGCCCAAGGATGAGTAATAGATCATGAATCTCCAAGTGGAACCAAGAACTATCAGAGAGAGGACACTAATCAAAATCCCAGAAGCTGACTCACCCCCCTGCTAACATCGATATATGGATCCCTTATCATAGAGATCCAGAGGCTGGAATCTTGTATTTCGTAAGGAAGTGTTGTTGTTTTCTTGGTGGAACATCATAGTGTTGGGTTATCTAAGCTTTTCATGAGGTGAAGAAGGGATTTCATGCTGGGAGGATGACGTTGGGTTAGATCAATGGGTTGTAATCCTCTCTTCTGCTCTTTCTATCAATAAATCTATTCAAGTTTTCCTCCACATTCTTGTATGTTTGATGATATATGCATTTGTGTGGTCAATATATATCTGGTCCTATATTGTTTATGATTGTAGATCTCTGTACTTTGAAGGTATTATGCTGCTTTGACTTTACAGGTGCTCTTTGAAGTGGGGTAATCAAGGAAGGAGTGGCAAAGATCTGTTAGAGGGAAGAGGAAACAAGCAAGGAACCAAGCGAAAGATTGAGGTTGGTACTTTGCTTCTCTCCCATCTACTTCTCATAAAGGAAAACAAAAGTAACTTTAGTTTGTTTGTTTCTAAGATAGCTACCCGTCTTAGTGGGACTAGCAGCTCTGCATGGACACTAGATTTCTCGATAACAAAGGCCACTAAAGTGACATTGGATCTAAGAGTAAGAGGAACCTGGTCGAGTATATCACTCAAGGAATGGGATTTCCTAGACATCAAAAAGGGATAAATATGGTATAATCCCTTGGCTATAATACTCTAATAGTCTCTTCAATATTACTGTGGAGGGATACCTCGGTTAGGTTGATCACCCAAGGAAGGGGATTTCTTGGACATTTAAATGGTGAGTAACTGCTAGGAAGGGGAGACTTGTCACACACTGACCAGGTTGGGGTGTGTGAATGGGTATGTCTGATTGAAAGCAGTGAGCTAGAATTGTTACCTATTGAAGCCTGGTGAAGCAAAGGATAACCATATAGGTAATTATTTTGGTTAAGTCAACATTTTATCCCTATTTTTGAAATTCAAGAAAATGCTTATACATAAAAAAATATTTTTAATACACATATTCACTAATAATTATTGTAGCAATGCTATAAGTCCCAAAAGTGACCAAGCCATAAAGAGAATACCATTTTTGAAGTAGTGTAAACAAAAAATAACATGAAGAATGATGTTGATATGAAGAAGCAAGGATATTGGTGCAAATTAAAGGTAGCAATCCATAGACTGTTGCAATGAACAAAAAAACACTTGAAATAGTGAAATGTTACAGAAGATGACATTTCAAAGGATGTGAACATTGAGGATTTTTTTTTTAATCAAGGCCATCCCCATTAGATGAATCCATTGATGCTTTAGGATACATGCAGCAAGTTGTTATTGATTGGCATCATCTGAGGCAAGGTAAAGGGCAGAGTGTTCAGGAGTTTACTCAGGAGTTCACGAAGAAAGCATTGGCACTTGGTATTTCATTGGATACATGTGAAACTTTGTTAAAATAAATTGGCAATTTACATTCATATTTGCAGCGTACTTTATTGATGTTTAATCCTGATAATTTTGACGAGGTGTGTGTTCAGGCCATACATATTGGATCAGGTGGCAGACCATTCAAGTTTTCATCGCAGTCATCCAAAGAGTTGGAAACTAGAGATTCCAGTGACAGTAAGGGGAAGAATGTTGTGAAGAGAAAGAAATGAGCAATAGCTCAGAAGGAAAGACCTACTTGTACTCATTGCCATAAAATCGGTCAGGATGAATCGAAGCGCTGGAAACTTCATCTAGAACTTAAGCCCAAAAAGTTCCTTAAGGCAAAGGATGAAAAGAAGGCCATTGAAGCAGTCCAGCAAGATCTGGTTCAGATTCCGGTGATGAAAGGAGGATAACCGCCATGGTTACGACAAGTAAAACTCCTGATACTGGTTCAAAAACTAATGTATCTTCTTCAAACATAAATCCTCCACATGAGGATAAAAGAATTGAACTCTTCCACATAAGGATATACGAAAATTGTGCATATACGGAAGATATGTGCATATCTTCCGTATATGTGTAACTTTCTTATATATGCCTATCTTTCATATATGTACATCTTTTATGTATGTGCATCTACCGTACATGTGCAACTTCCATATATACAGAGGTTGCGCCTATATAGAGACTGCATTTTTGTGCTATACGGAAGATATGTGCATATCTTCCATATATGCGTAACTTTCTTATATATGCCTATCTTTCATATATGTACATCTTTTATGTATGTGCATCTACCATACATGTGCAACTTCCATATATACAGAGGTTGCGCCTATATAGAGGCTGCATTTTTGTGCATATATGGAAACTGTGCATATATGGAAGATATGCGCATATCTTTTATATATCTGTCACATTCTTATATGTGCATATCTTTCATATATACACATCTTTTATGTATCTACATCGTATATGTGCAAATTCCATATACAAAAATTGCGCATATATAGAAATTGTGCATATACGGAAGATATGCGCATATCTTCAGTATATCCATAACTTTCTTATATGTGCATATCTTTCGTATATGCACGTTGTTTATGTATCTGCATCGTATATGCGCAAATTCCATTTTCAAAAATTGTGCATATATGGAAATTGTGCATATATGGAAGATATGCGCATATCTTCCGTATATACATAAATTTCGTATATGTGCAAATTCTATATACAAAAATTGTGCATATATAGAAATTGTGCATATACGCAATATATGTGCATATCTTCTGTATATGTGCATCTTTTGTATATGTGCAACTTCCGTATATGTGCATATCTTCCGTGTATGCGTAAATTTCTTATATGTGCATATCTTCCGTATATGCACGTCTTTTATATATGTGCATCTACCATATATATGCAACTTCCATATACAAAAATATTGCATATACGGAAATTTTGCATATATGGAAGATATGTGCATATCTTCCGTATATGCGTAACTTTCTTATATATGCCAATCTTTCATATATGTACATCTTTTATGTATGTGCATCTACCGTACATGTGCAACTTCCACATATACAGAGGTTGCGCCTATATAGAGGCTGCATTTTTGTGCATATATGGAAACTATGCATATACGGAAGATATGCACATATCTTCTATATATCTGTCACTTTCTTATATGTGCATATCTTTCGTATATACACATCTTTTATGTATCTGCATCATATATGCGCAAATTCCATATACGGAAATTGTGCATATACGGAAGATATGCGCATATCCTCGGTATATCCGTAACTTTCTTATATGTGCATATCTTCCGTATATGCATGTCATTTATGTATCTGCATCGTATATGCACAAATTCCATATACAAAAATTGTGCATATACGGAAGATATGCACATATCTTCCGTATATACATAAATTTCATATATGTGTAAATTCCATGTACAGAAATTGCGCATATACGGAAATTGTGCATATACGCAATATATGCGCATATCTTCCGTATATGTGCATCTTTTGTATATGTGCAACTTCCGTATATGCGCATATCTTTTGTATATGTGTAACTATGTCGGTTAGATCATGGGTAATTGATTTAATGTTAGTTGAATTCACTCTATGTTAGTTGGCATGTAATATTTAAAACATTTTATTAGTTTATTTCTCAAAACTAGCAAAGATCCATCTTAACTTCACATTTACCAAGCATTAATAGAAATTAATATGATTTGTTTGGAGCTCCACAACCCAATATAGTGGCTAGATGTGTAGAAGTAAATGTTTAACATTTAACATTTATATGTTAACTCAATTAAAAAATAATAAAAGGTTAAAAGTAATACAGAGTCAGGTATGGTGGAGATGTTGTAGTGTAAACATTTAAATATTTTTTGACGAAAGAAAAGTCCCCAGGGCCAGATGGATGGTCTATTGATATCTTTATACACTTTTTTTACAACATGGGCCTGAACCTCTTAAATATGGTGGAGGAACTCATATCTACGCAAGCCACTAGGAAGTGCAAATTGCAGAGGCATATGGTTCAACTTTCAGTTGCGGGTTGCAAAAAAATTTGATCAACCTCATAAGCAGAATTTGTAGCAAGTGGATTTTCCAGATAGAGGGTTTTGGTGAGTAGATTAGTGATTTCGTTGAGAAAATTTGGGTGTAGTTGGTTTGCAGCAATAAATCAATGCTGGGTGGAAGGGAAAAGCACATAGAAGAAGACAAATTTCTAAAATTTCTCATCGAGTTTCTAGATCTAGTTTTGAGGAGGAAATCTAACAATTCCAGTTGCACTAGGCCATAACAATTTGCTAGTAAACCAATGTGATATTTAGGAGCAACAAATCATGTGCCAAATTATATAAAAGGACTTCTGAAAGGTTGAGCAAGTTGCCCAGTTGAGTTTTTGTAAGAAGTAAGAGTGTCAGAAAAGGACATTCAGATGACAACAATAACACATTTGCACATTCTAGAAGGAATACGAGTAGCAGAAAATACCAAGCAGAGGGAGAAGGATATTTTCAATTTTTATTTTTAGTTTTGAGTTTCATAGGAATGGCCACAATAGGTTTTAGGGATCATGATAGACTTGAAGGAGCTTCAAATTTTGACGTATGGAAGTCCAGAATGGAGTTTCTATTAGATGAGAATGGTTTAAAGGAGTTCATGACGAATGTCATGGTAGAGCCTACATATCCATAGCAACTGGGTGCCTTCAAGAAAGATATGTACAAGACAAAGATGATGGTATTGGATGGAGTCTGAGATTGTATCATTATACACATTGTAGAGATGGAAACAACAAAGGAGATGTGGGGTGTCATCTTGAAGGAGAACAGGCTGGAACAAGAGGAGCATATTTTGCTCAGACGGAGGAAGCAGAGACACCACCCCAAGAGGTAGAGAATGCGCCAGAGACAGGGGAGGCCTTAGTTTTGAATAAGGTACTACTGAAACAAATGAAGGAGATAGTTGACCAAACCTAAAGAAATGCGTTATTCCAGAATGTTTGTAAGTCACACGGAAAATGTTGCAAGCTGATTATTGACAGTGGAAGCACAAATAATCTAGTTGCCACAGAGATGGTGGAGAAGTTGGGTTTGAAACGATTGAAGCACCACACTCCTTACAAGGTGTCATGGTTACAGAAAGGACATCAACTGTTAGTTGATGAACAGTGTGAGGTTGAGTTCCATATTGGCAAATACAGGGACAAGGTTATTTGTGATATTATGCCTATGGACGTGTGTCACATATTGCTAGGAAGACCATGGCAGTATGACAGAAAGGTAGTGCATGATGGAAAGACAAACTATTACAAGTTTTTCAAGGATGGGATTAAGCACACGCTTGTACCCATCAAGGAGGAAGAGACAACAAAAACTAGTGGAGTCAAAGCATTGCTGGTGGGAGGAAAGGAATTTTTGAAACAGATCGAAAACAGTGAGATAAAATATGTTGTTGTAAGGAGGCCAAAAATAGTGTTGTTACACACTAAAATTGCAGATTTTCCTGAAGAAATTCAGGACATGTTGCAGGAGTTCAGTGACATTGTAGTGGATGATTTGCCAGATAAATTGCCTCCTAAGAGAAGTATCAGTCATCACATAGACTTTATACCCAGAGCTAGTTTACCAAACAAGGCAGCGTACCGAATGAGTCCTAAGGACAATGAGGAGATTAGAAAATAGGTACAGGAATTGCTGGACAAGGGGTTGATAAGGGAGAGTTTAAGCCCCTGTGCAGTTCTGACAGTTTTAGCTCCCAAGAAAGGAGGAGAGTGGCGAATGTGCATAGATTCAAGAGCCATCAATAAGATTACCATTAGGTATAGGTTCCCATTGCCACGAATGGATGACATGATGGACTGCTTAAGTGGAGCAGCGTATTTCTCGAAAATCAATCTGAAGAGTGGATACCACCAGATCAGAATCAGAGAAGGGGACAAATGGAAAACAACTTTCAAAACTAATGAAGGACTGTATGAGTGGTTGGTGATGCCATTCAGGTTAAGTAACGCCCCTAGTACCTTTATGTGCCTAATGAACGAAATGTTGAAAGAGTTCATTGGGAAGTTCGTGATTGTATATCTTGATGATATACTGATTTTTAGTAAGACTAAAGAAGAACATTTTTGACATGTTCGAAGTGTGCTGGAGAAATTGCAGCAAAACAAGTTGCTAATAAATTTGAAAAAATGTTCTTTTTTCAGAGGGAATTAGTTTATTTGGGTTTTTTGATTGCAGAAAATGAGCTGAAAATGGACCCAGAGAAAGTTGCAGCTATCATTAGCTGGCCATCCCCAAAAAGTTTGTTCGAAGTTCGTAGTTTTCATGGGTTGGCAAGTTTCTATCGTAAGTTCATAAGGAATTTTAGTGAGATCTACGCACCTATGTTGGACACAATAAAAAAGGCAAGTCAGCCTTTCTGTTGGACTGAAGCGGCAGAGAAAAGCTTCCAGATCTTGAAGAAGAAGATCACTGAAAGGCCAATTTTGAGGTTGCCTGATTTTAACAAACTGTTCCAAGTTCATTGTGATGCCAGTGGTACAGCCATTGGGGCCGTACTCAGCGAGGAAGACAAACCTGTTGCTTATTTCAGTGAAAAATTGAATGAAAGCAGGCAGAAGTACTCATCTTATGACAAGGAGTTCTATGTTGTCGTCCAAGCATTGAAGCATTGGAGACACTATTTGCTAGGTAATGAATTTGTTTTGTTTTCTGATAATTCTGCATTGCAGTACGTTATGCAACAGCATAAGCTAAACCACAAGCATGCAAAGTGGGTTGAGTACTTGCAGAGCTTCACGTTTGTATTGAAGCATATTAGTGGACAGGCCAACAAGGTAGCAGATGTGTTGAGCAGGAGAGCTTTGCTCCTACAGGAGAGCACGATACAAGTGTTGGGTTTTGAACACCTGAAAGACTTGTATCAGATAGATGCGGATTTCAAGGAGGCTTATGAAGCCTGCCAGAACCCTTTGTTGAGGAATAATAGTCCATGGTTGGACTATAACTTACAGGAGAAGCTGTTGTTTAAAGGAGGACAACTATGTATTCCTGACTATTCGATGAGGGAGAACATCATCCAGGAGAAGCACAGCGGAGGTCTAGCCAGACATTTCGGCATTGATAAGACCTTAGATCAACTTAGTCACTTTTATTACTAGACGAAGATGCGAAGGGATGTGCAATGATTTGTAACCAGGTATAAAGTGTGTCAGTTGGCCAAAGGACATAGTCAGAATACGGGACTCTACACACCACTGCCTATTCCGAGTAGACCATGGGACTCAGTCAGCTTGGACTTTGTCTTGGGTCTGCCAAGAACACAACGCGGTTATGACTCTGTGATGGTGGTAGTGGACCGGTTCTCAAAAATGGCACATTTCATTCCTTGTAGAAAAACCAGTGATGCCACTCACGTAGCACACTTGTTTTTCACGGAGATTGTCAGACTGCACGGCTTGCCTAAGTCCATTGTTTCCAACAGGGATGTGAAGTTCACAGGACATTTCTGGTGCACCTTGTGGAAGAAGTTGGACACACAGTTGAACTTCAGCTCCGCTTATCACCCACAGACTGACGGGCAGACGAAGGTGGTGAACAGGAGCTTGGGAAACCTGCTATGGAGCTTAATTGGAGAAAATTCACAGATGTGGGACCGTGTACTTGCCCAGGTGAAATTTGCTTACAACGATTCGCCGAATCGAAGCACGGGGTACAGTCCTTTTCAGATCTTGTACGGCATGCATCCTCGTGGAGTGCATGAGTTATGAGATCTGGGATAGCTGGAAAGAAGGAGTGCTAATGGGGAAGATTTCGCCAAAGTGATGAATGACCTACATGAGCAGGTAAAGTCTAAGTTGCAAGACAACAGTCAGAGGTATAAATAGCAAGCAGATCTGAAACGACGGGAGGTACAATTTAATGTGGGGGATGAAGTTCTTGCACATCTATGCAGAGAAAGGTTCCCTAAGGGTGAGTACAATAAATTGAAGTTTAAAAAAATTGGCCCTTGCAAAATTTTGCGTAAATTCTCTGCAAATTCCTATGAATTATAGATGCCCCCAGGAATAGGCATATCGCCTATCTTCAACATGGTAGATCTGTTTCTATACACTACCAGTCGTGAAGATGACAGTTTGGCATGGTCAGAACGGGACGCCTAGACGGAAAGTGGTTCTTGGATGAGGCAAATGCCTTCGGCTCAGCCCCTTGAGATTGAGAGAATTCTTGACACACAGGTGGCCAAGCGGACTCGCAGAAAAGAGTACCTTCAATACCTTTTCAAGTGGAAGAACCATCCCATTGAGGACAGTTCGTGGCTTGACGTGGCACAGATACAGCGTGCGAGATTTTCTATCGAGGAGCTCATGGAACGAAGCCATGAATTTTTGTTATCCCGGGAGCCTGATGCAAGAGCATCTAGCTCAGGGTGAACAAAACGAAAGTGTTTGCCTCACAGGTTGACAGGTTTATAGGTCATTGTACCTGAGTCTTTTAATTTTCCTTAGTTTCTAGCATTTAGGACTTAACAGCAAGATATTTTTTACTTTCATTTTAATTTCTTTTTAGTTACTGTTTTAAATTAATTACAGAATTTAGATTGAAGGGAATCAACAGTTATTCAATGTAACTACATGTGACTGATTGACAGTTTCTGAAACTCTTCAACAGATCTTACAAAAAGCAAAAACATGAAACATTGTAGGATTGATTTTCCATCATAACCGAAGAAGAATAGAAATATTAAAATTTTCTGTGAACATTTGAATCCATTGCAGCATTTGAGTTAAATGAATTTCTGTTTAAAAAATAAATTGAGTGTGCTCCTAACAGCAACAAAGAAATAGCCGAGTGAATTTTTTTTAACAGACAGTGGCAATATTAGAACCAGAAAGCAAACGAGGTCTCGTGAAAGCACCAGCACCGAACAGAAGGACGAACAAACCAGTTGGAGAATCGAATGCAAACTTGCAGCAAATAAATACAATTCTTAAAATTACACAAAGCATTTGAAAAGGAAACTACAGTTATCGAAGGAGGGTTTCAAAGCATCCTTGACTACATTCATAGCAAAGAGGCTACACAAACCTACAGGTACCATATAAAACTGTATACATTATTTTTCTTTCCTTTTCAATCATGTTCAAGCCAATACACAGAATGTCCCAAGCATTTACAGCCCAAAGATAGAAAAAAATACATTGTATGTTCAACAGAGGAACCGGGTTCGAAAACCCCAGCATAGAAACCCTACATACAAATTGTAAATGCCAAAACTGAACCGTGACTTAAAAACCCTGACTGGCAAGTTAAGAGCCGCGACCACATACAAGTCCAATTGTTTACAGGTAGAGAGCACCCACACAATACAACTGATGGAAAATTCGATACAGAAATGACTGACAGGGGAGCCGAAGCTCACACCCTTAAAACCCTAGACTACTGATAAGCGACTACAGGAAAAGATCCTACCCGTTTGGGCCAGCAGCAGCAAGAACTGGAGTCAACACCTGGAGCACCCGACAATCACCTGAAAGGACAACATACAGGTGTTAAAACTGTAAGAAGTTAAACCCTGAAACGGAGATAGGAAAAGTGAGGGTTTGTAAGCCTATGCTTACCAGAGGAGCAGTGTTGAGCCGGAGGAAGGATTCAACAGGTCGCCAACCAGCAAGGGAACCCTGCTCACAAAGGAGCAAGTCCCTTAGCACAAATAGAAAAACCAACTGAAGAACTAAAACAGAGAAAGAGAACTTACCATTGTGTAGCCGACGAGTTGAGGTCGAATGCCAGGTCACCTGGTGGCTGCGACCTGAAACACCATAATCAATTAACCAATTAAACAGCAGAGCAAATATGACGAGAGAAGAAAACAACACAGGAACAAATGCACTCAGGAGATAGCAACCATTGATAACACCCACAAAACCTTCAGGGCAGAGGAACCCATTTGCAGATGACAGAGAACCGAGTCTCGAAACCCTCGAGCTAATTGACGGATAGAAGGATACAGACAGTGCCATTACACCAACAGAACCCAGCTAGCAGAATAGGGCCGTGGTTGAAGAGTATAAACATAGCCCAGTTAATTGAGCCGAGCGGAGGTCAAAAGCACAAACAGGAATGCCACAAAAACCCTTGCAGAGACCCAAGTGAACACCAAAGCACAGCGCGAACAAGAAAAGGCGGAAATGACAGAATAAACAGAGCAATTAAGGTTCCATAACATAACACAAGGCGGGAGGACGGAATCCAAGGTAGAGACAGGTGTCTCCCTCACATCCAACACGTACCAATCAAATAAAACCAATATAATATCAAACCATCGACGGATATCCCCTTAAATCACACATTTAATAATTTAATCAATCAACATTCATATCCGAACTTCTGTATATGCGCAGCTTCCATATATATGCATATATGGAAGTTGCACATATATGGAATATATGCCCATATATGGAAGATATACGCATATATGGAAGATATGAGTTGTATATGCACATCTTCCGTCTATGTGCATGCCTTCTATATATGCACAACTTCCGTATAATATGCGCATGTCTTCCATATATGTGTTTCTTCTGTATATGCACATAGTTTCTGTATATGAGTTTCTTCTGTATAGGTGCATATAGAGAAGATATGCACATATAAAAAAGTTATGCATATATGGAAGATATGCGATACAAAAGCTACACATATATAAAATTTATGTGACTTCCATAAATGCACATTTTTTACACATGCATAAAAGTTGCGTATATAAAGAAGATATGTACATATACAGAAGTTGTGCATATATGGAAGATATGCGCATTTATGGAAGATATGCACATTTATGGAAGATATACGCATATACGAAAGTTGTGCATATACTGAAGATATGCGCATATACAGAAGTTGTGCATAACTCTAGCCCCTATATATGCACATAGTCCGTATATGTGCATGTCTTCCATATATGCACAACTTCCATATACACGCATGTCTTCCGTATATGTGCTTCTTTCGTATATACACTTCTTTAGTATGGGCACTGAAGATATGTGCATATGGTGGTTGTTGTATATGCATATATGGAAAATATGTGTATATACAGAAGTTGCACATGCATAGGAGATATGTGCATGTCCATATATGCACAAATTCTATATATGCACAACTTCTGTATATGTGCATATCTTCTGTATATGTGCATATATGGTAAATATGCACATATACGGAAGATATGTGCATATACACAAGTTGCGTATATACAAAAGATATATGCATATACAAAAGATATGAGTTGCATATGCACATCTTTCGTATATGTGCATGTCTTCTATATATGTACAATTTCCATATAATATGCACGTCTTCTGTATATGTGTTTCTTCTCTATATGCACATATATTCCATATATATGTGCCTCTTCCATATAGGTGCATATACAAAAGATATGCACATATACAAAAGTTGTGCATATATGGAAGATATGCAATACATAAGATGCACATATAGAAAATTTATGTGACTTCCGTATATGCACATCTTTCGTACATGCACAAGTTCTATATATGAACATATCTTACGTATACCCATAGACATTTTGACAATAGTATTGAACCTTGTTGCTAATGGGCTCTCTTCTCTTGAAAGTGAGATGAAGTTCTTTGCATAGTGAAATGCCTCCAAGGGGGCTTGCTAGTGATTAGTTTTTGAGAGAAAGATCTGCCTATGAGGCTGAAGAAACCACTGGAAGCTTATGGTTGATGAACCTATTTGATTTGGGAAGAATCACTCAGGTGCTTGTGAGGAATCTTGAACCACCAGGAGGTGCCTTAGAACTCTGGTCCTTCAACAACGATGCCTAGCAGCTCTCGCAATAAACAATAACAAATTTCTTAATGGTATTCTAATCCCTCTATTCTCCTTGGCACTAGTCCCACCTTGATGTTAGAGGTCGGGGTCTAGGCGGGCTTGGAGGTCGGCCCCTTTAATGTTATGAATGTATAAAACATAATCAACATGTTTTTCTTCAATATGTTTTGTCTAGACAAACTAATACAACATGTTACAAATATTCATAATTGAACTAATACAACATGTTAAAAATATTCATAATTGGTGAAATTGCAAGCATACATCTATGTGTTTATATAAATAACAAATTTGTAATTTGTAAAAGATATTAATTTATATTTTATTTTTCTTGCCATAAAATTATTAATGTAAAAATCCAATGATGAATGTTTCTCTTATAAATTTAACAAAAAATTATGTTTTGAGCTACTAGATAGTTACCTTGAGAGATTATATTTTGACTTACTTCATAGTGAGCTCTACATGGTAAAAAATATAAATTTTCATTATGGTAATAGTTTTAAATGTTGCACCAATTCTCTACATATAAGGTTTGGTTTTTTCTAATTTTATTATTTTAAAAATAAAAAGCAATCAATTTTCTTTGTGAAATTAGCCTCACAATTGTATTGCTTGTCCACAATTTTTACGTATTTATTCCTCATTTAAATGGAAATATTGTAGCGATACAAGCAATTATCTTATACTTTCTTCTTAAAAAATATCATTTAAAAAGAATTCAAAATCCATATAATTATGGAAAAATTAATATATATGTGTACAATTTTCTACATTCCATATTTAATATAGATTTGTTTTATAGATATTTTAAAATATAAAAAATATGAAAAACATTTAATATGTGAAACAACATACCATGAAATTTTATTAATTTATCCGATTTTACAAAATATAATATTATAAATTTTCTAAAAAGATTATCATTACATTTATTTTAATTCATAAGTTATATAATTATAAGAATTATAAAGAAATATAATAAACATAACCATTCCATTTGTCAAAATAAATGCATTTCTCAATTAAAAAAGAAAGAAAAAAAAAAGAAAATGATATATGTGTGTGTGTGTGTGAGAGAGAGAGAGAGAGAGAGAGAGGGGTCCATATCTAATATAATTAAATCTACACCTTTACTTACTTTAATTCATAACTTAGTTGCCTTAAATACTAAGTAAATTATTTATTGATTATTTATAATAAGACATTAAAAAAAGAGAGTAGAAATTGGTTGTCTATGAGCTTCCAAGAAATAATCCACAACTATATTAGCTCAAGGGTGCTTTTTCAAAATCAAGTCATTACAACAATATTCATGAAAATAACAATAATAATAGTTCTAGTGAAGCATGTAAGATAATCCCAATTGAATATTTATTTCTAATAAAATATTAAAAGATATAACATAATTATTATACGTATTCATGAAATATATCCATTAATTATCATTCCTTATTCCTTATTTTGAACATCATTAAAAATAACGAAATATCTCATTAATCTAAATACAAATTTAAACTATGCTCTTTATTTAAAAATAAATAAAAAACTTTAAATAAAATTTTACATTAATTTTAATTCTTTATATTAAATGTAATTAAAAATAAAAATAACAAAATAACTCTTAACCTCAATATAATTTTATACCATGTTCTTATTTGAAAAAAAAAGGAAAAACATGATCAAAAATTTCATTTAACAAGAAAATAGAATAACTTAATTTTATATCATTGCTTTATCTGAAAAAAACCGCAATATAATTTTATACCATGTTCTTATTGGAAAAAAAAAAGGAAAAACATGATCAAAAATTTCATTTAACAAGAAAATAGAATAACTTAATTTTATACCATGCTTTTATCTGAAAAAAAGAAAGGAATAACATCGCCAGGAATTTCATTTAATAAGAAAATGGATTAACTTTTCCAAATCCGTTGCATTAAATCCCTTTGTATATTATAATTCTTTGTATATTATAATTCCTTTTTAAAAGAGAGGCAAAAAGATAGGCACATAGAATAATTTTTCAAAAATCACAAATTGGATATGACTTAAAATGTGTTTACACTTTGTTTTTTCTAAATCAGAATATATATTAATAATCATTGTAGACTTCAAATCAGAAATCACAAATTGGAAATGACTTGGAAATGTGTCCACCCTTTTCTTTTTCTAATTTAGAATATATATAATAATCATTGTATACATTAACACGACCCTCGCGCTATCCCTAATTTTTAAATGGAATGATCTTCCTCACGCTACAGATTAAAATGACATAGAAGAACAAAACGAGATGTGTCCACTCTTTTCCGTGAGGTTAGAAGATGCTCACTTCAAATTAGAAATCTTCTTAACATTCTCCCTGGTCAATTAAGATTGAAAGCTTTCAGAAATTCAATTCTCTATCCATTATTCATTCCAAACGTGAAACCATTTGAAAGCTTTAAATTTTAAAATGAAATGAAATTATCTAAAAGCTTTAAATTTTAAAATGAAATGAAATTAAAGGTGAATTCAAAATTAAAATTGAAATCTTTTTAAAAATTAAATTTGTTGGCTCTTATTCTAAACGTGAAACCAAAGAATCAGAAAATACATAGAAAATTTGCACCGTTATTCCTTGAAAGACCAAAATAATATAAATAATTACTAACTTGATCTGCTTTGTGATTTGTGTATTAGACGTTATTTTCCAAAGCCTCCACAAAGGCAATGGGAATTGGCTCTAAACAGTGTTTGCGATTGCTTGCTCTCGGCAACGAGGACGTCTTTATCTACAACTAATCCCTACTCAAATTTTATTTATATATAAATCTCATTGTAAATATTACTCCTAATTTATAAATTGAATAACTTTTCAAAATCAATATCTCTCACGCTCAGGATCAAAACGATTTTAAAAGGAAGAAAAAACAAAACTAGATGTGCCCACTGCTAGATGCTAACTTCAAATTAAAAAGCTTCTTAACTTTATTGGTGTGGGTATCGACAAAGTAATCCAACAGATCATGGATCGCATAGACATTGCAGTTCGCTGCAGGAAAGAATTGGTGCCTCTAAAAGATGTCGTAATGAAAATAAAGCCTATTGTTAAGCAGATCTAGAGAGATCGCCAGGCAATAAAGAAGAACAAGAATGATAAGGGTTCCGTTGTGACTATATGGCTTAAATATTTGGGTGCCCTTCTCCAAGAAGCATCATAGGTGGCACGACGTAGCACAATACCAATCATGTGTAATGTTATAAAACCAGCATGAAGATCTATGATTTGATGATGTTGCACAATACCAATCATGTGTAACTTTATCAAACCAGCAGAAAGATCTATGATTTGATTTTACATATCAAAGAGCATCTCAAATTGTCTCCTTTGGTTGAGTTTGCCCAACTTCCAGAGCTATTAGAGGAACAAACTCAGAACCTCCAATAGGAACTTCAGCAAATTAAGGAAACATTAGAAGCACAACCTTCGTTCTGCAAGCAGTTCCCATGGCGGTCCTGCTCTAACCGGCTGTGCAGAGATGAAGCTTATCGACGAACCTTTTATAGTGGGACAACAGGAAGCCTTTTCATTTCTTGAATATTTGGTTATGGAATATGCGGAGGCTAAGAATATTGGCATGCTTGGCAAGGGTTGATTTCAGCACCATGTTGGCGTCCCCAATAAATAAACTATTGGTAATATCAAGCTGCACAGGATCCTCTGCAACAATGGCGGTATAATCCAAATAACAACCGATGCTCCTCGTCTGAGTCAATCCACCGAGCTTTAGTTTGATTCCAACTCCTCCGAAGCCCGTGGCCTTGTTATAACAGTGAACTCCTGTGAGGATATTGGCTTGATATGTCACTGCAATCCCCACAGCAGTCGAAAAGATGACAACGTCCGTTACAGAGTTGTCATTGCCCATGAGACTTGTGCCCACGCCGCTAAATTTCTTCTTGTCGGGGCTTCCGCCGGCGGTAATGCGCTGCCCAGGAAGGAATTCCGGATATATGTCTCGTGACCGCGCTGAACCATGATGCCAGATGACTTGAAATGCTAGATATAGCAATTATCGATGTTCAAATTTTGAATTTGTGCGGGGCGGGTTCACTAGTTCAAATTTCAAATTTGGGCGGGGCGGGTTCACCAGTTCAAATTTCAAATTTGAATTTGAATTGTTCGGTTAACATGGAGTAACATGCATGCGCGTGCAGATGCATAGCATAACATGGTATGGTTTTATGTATTGTAATGGCGGTTATTGATGGTATGGTTTTACCGGAAAGGGCTTGTCCAGAAATATTCAGGTGTGTCAGCGTGATTGTACTACCGTCTATGCCTACGGAATGGCAGTAATGTAACGGAGCATTTATGGATCAATAGAGGTGGAAATAGCTCTTGCCCAGTGGAGCCCGCGGCAGTCACGAGTTATGGAACCTAGCAGAAAAGAAATCTGAAAAGTAATCATCATGTATGGGCATGTACATGTGCATGGTGGATCATGTGGCATATACATAAGCCATGGTTAATCGGAATCTGTTAGCCGGAGAAATGATGCACACACGGGTTGACAGCCAAAGTCGATGTCAGAACCCATCTCCCAAGACTGTCCTTAGAGTCTCTTAAGGGTGCATTAATGGATCTATAGAATTGGAAATAGGGTTTGCCCATTTACACATCTATGCTGACATAGCAATTCCTTTAAACTCGTTTGTCAAGATTCCAGCCGATTCGTCACAGAGTGGAGGTCCTTTCCGAAAAATAGAACCCTCCTTTTGTTTGAACATTCAAAGAGCTGTTAAGCAGTCATTTTCGAGTGGGTGCTGAGCACAGGCAAGAGTCGTGTCGAAGTAGGTCTGTAGGGATTATTGAAGTTCTCCCGAATACATTAAAGTCGTCTGTAGGTATTATTGAAGTTCTCCCGAATACATTAAAGTCATTAGCATCGTCATCTCGTCGTCTTCCTCATTTTTCCTAAGTTACCAAGTTCGGCCGTATCGGCCCAAAAAATTCGGAAATTCGTCCGTACGATTCAGTTCGCGTTTTAATACGGTAAATTTAATACGGTACGGAGTTTTTAGTTTATGGATTCAATTTATGTTAACAATGCCCAAAGTTTGCGGGTTCTTATTATCTTCCAACCAGTCCTCGTTGCCGTTATTAGCAAAGACGCTGAGAAGAGGGCACGGCCCTTCGGAATAGCGTTTGAATCTCCTTTCATCAATTAGCAAGCATGTAATGTAAAATAAATCTAAGCTGGAAAATAATAATTTTTATATTCAATAATGCGATAAAAAATTTTAGTATTAAAGAGTTCAAAGAGGAGTAAGTTATATATTTAAAAATTTTAAAAATTTAAAAATAGTTTTTCTCATGATAGTTATTAGTAAATTGGATGATAGTTGTTCATTGCAATTGTTGATATGGAATTCGAATTTAATTTAAAGGTTCAGAATTAATTTATACATATTTATTATTGAACAAATTTGGATTTGAAGAAGAAAGAGATTGACATATAATTTTTTGATCTGTGTTGATCACTTGAAATTTAATTTTAATATTCAATATCTAATTTTTTATATAAATATCAGGTTTGAATTTTTGTTATTTATATTATTATATTTGACTTACACGTTTTTCAAACTTGCAATACTAACAAATTTTGTTTGATGCATTTTTCTTTCATTATTAGGTAATTTTAAATAGACATAAAATATTAATATTGGAAATAAGTACCACATTATTCAAAGTATCAAGTGAGGAAAGATTCATTTCATTTTTTTTGAAAAAAATAAAAAATTGTTAATCTTTATAAGATGTATAAGACATATGAAAGTGTCCTCTTCAGATGTCGATGTTGCTTTGAGACAGGGCATCTAGCCAAAAATTGCCCAAAAGCCTCTGAGAAAAATTTTGCTAGAAAAAACCACCACAGATCTACATGGTGGGAAGGAGCACAAAAAGAACACTACACTGTCATCAAAGAAGAATATTCTAGAGAAAACTCTGAGTCACAAGAAAGCGGGGAAGAATTAAACAACTCTCAAGACAAGCAAGAAGAAATCCCGCCCCAGCAAATCAACAGTTATGAGGATTCGAATAACTCAGAAAATAAATCTTCATTTAACAGCAAAGCAGATCTCCCAGACCAAACTTCTTCTCCGACTATCTTCAAAAGAACGAACACAATAGATCGCGAAGCTAAGACACCAATGTTCCAAGAACCAGAAGAGATGAAGGAGATGCAAGATAAAGGAAGTTGGAAGACCGTAGAGAAAAAAAAGAAAGCTACAACACCAATCTCGCCAAGAAAGACGAGGAGCCAGACAAGTAAAAATTAAATTGTAGGTCCGATAGACCAATTTGGTCTCAGTGGACGTTAACCACCATCATCATCATCATTGTGGAATTTTTCTCGTATTGAATTTTACATTGTCGAATTTTTTCTGCATTGAATTGAATTCGAATTCGAATTTGGTAACTATGCATTTTTCCAATTTACAGATATGTAAATGGGTGTTGCCCAATTATTTTATGTTTTAAGATTTTTATAGGAATTAGTAGTGTAATTTTAATAAATATTTACACGATTTAGAATTATATAAATAAAAATTATAAAATTCAAACTTATAATTTTAAGTAATATTTACACAATTTAAAAAAAACAAAAAAACAAAAAACTTCCCAAAAAAAATATCAGGGAAAACTCCAAATCTTAAAATAGTTACACTCAGGCCATGTAAATATAAACATAAATGCACAGCGAAAGCTCCGAATTATATGATTAATGAGATGCCACGTACGTAACGCCTGCCCTACCTGCACGTGAAGCAGCAGGAAACAGAACTCTGGTGTCCGCTAATGTCATATTCATTCATGGCATCTTCATGTATTTGGAAATATCAGCATAATCATTGATGGCATCTTCATAAATTTGGAAGTGTCATCAGATTCTGTTTCACATCCTTCCTTTTCCTCTTGTCCACTCCAAGGTTACAATGTCTGCAATCAATCAGAGGCAACAGACCACAACCATTGGAATTCCTGTCATATACGAACCATAGCAGCATATCGCAAGAAAAAAAAAATTGTAGAAAGGACTGTGACGCTACAATTACAGGCCGGTCCTCTTTCAGATTGTTACTAAAGTATTTACAGAATATATTCACACTCAATCAGATCCTATCCTCGTAAACCCACAACCTTCTCCTCGAGCAATTGATAACATATATATATCTCCACCGTTCGATAACCCTAGTGAAGATGTCACTCAGCTATGTTTGGGAAGTTTATTTCCCTTTAGCTGGACGTGTCAGAATATAAATACCTGATCGATCGCTGCATAAAATGGCCAATGGAACTCTGCTAATTTCTGGTAACTTTCCATTCCGGTCCATTAGGTCTTCGGTTGTGAATTTGCAATTTAGGTCATTTAACATGATTAAGGGGAGTACTGACCGTCATCCATTATCTCACCTCGATTCGATAATGGTGATGAATTCGCCACAGAGATCAAGACCCACCGGAAAGAAGAACTCTGTTTTACGGGAAATTAAGGAATTGTGTCAATTAGTGATTAAATTTGAAGGCCTGTTCTTAATTTCATTTGGAAAGACATATATTCATCTAACCTTTCAAGGACGCAAGGGGTCCCTTAAACAATGCACTCATTCACGTCAATCGAAAGCCTTGTAGGCAGTTATAAAAAAAAATTCACTTCTACCGAAAAGTATATATTAAATAAACCCCTCAAAAAAATTCCATAATGAAATATTGTCATTCTAAATCTTTAAAATCTTTAAAATTTAAAGAGTAGCTTCAATAAAACACTATAAAACTTCAATATCACTAGTAAATAAACAAAAAAATTATCAAATTCCATTAAAAAAAGGTAAGCATATGTTTCCTCTATTCATTCGATGATCTTCAAAAGTATTTGGACTTACATAATTTAAAATATAAATATATTTTCCCAATGGAAATGGATTTCTAGTTTTCATTTATTTCCATATATCATAAGTAGCATTCCAATCTGCGTCATTTAGAGCATGATGTGCAGTTAGAGATAGAAACATTAACATATCTAGTGTCTCCAATGAAAGTCTTTATCTATCATCATTTTTTATCCTGTTTAATTTTCAAAAATCTCTTTCACACACTAATGTGGTTGTTGGGATAACAAGAATAGTTTGCCATAATTGCATGAAATATGGAAAGTCTTCAAACCATTCATGTTCATTTCCACATAGGTATCATGCCATACATATTATTTTTATCGTATGATTTACAAATAGCACAAATAAATTCATTCATTTCACCCAAACATCTAGCAGTATCCCAACATTTCAACTTTTTTTTATTGCACAGTCTCTATCATTCACTTTTTCATAATAATGTTGAGAAGTGAAAAAATTAGCCATATTAAATACATGTAAATCTATGAATCTCCTATCTAAAGATTTAAGCACCTTTACAATAAAACATTTTCCAAAAAGAATACAATCATATAGTAGCCCCGAATATTTTCATATTTGGAAAAATTTTGAACCTCAATGGATGTAAATGTACCATACCTGTGCTATCTACAAATTCAAGGGTTCCTCTTTATGCTTTAACTAAAAAATAAGGCATATGCACTGCATCTACACCAAAAATTCTTTCCAAAAATTGTTTACAAGGCATGCTAATAGAAACATCTAAAGTAGTGTCAATATATGTAATATCAGCATGATCCTCTTTGAACTTTTGATTCAACTTATTTAATTCAACGAGTGTGTCTGCAAGTATATGGATGCAAATTTGTACTTGAAATATTGTTGTCAACTCATACATTTGTTTCTCCCCTAACTCCCAATCCTAACAAATAATGCATGAGTTTAACAAGTCTTTCCATGACCTTTCTTCTTGAGAGCCGCCTAATTTGATGAATTTGTAAGACCACTAGCTTAGTGATTTGAAATGTAGACATTAGCTCTCTCAATTTTCCATGTCCTTTAGTTGATTTTCCAAGCCATGAATAAACTTTGTTTCAAATTTGTTAATATATTGCAACTCAAGAAAATGAGATGAAGCCTCATTGATTGTCAATGCTTCCCTATGAGCTATGCAATGGATAACTAATAAATCAGGAGCATACGAAGCTTAGGAGATAAACCTTCATGAATACCCCTCATGGAAGATGCACCATCTGAACCAAAACCAACAAACTTAATCAAATATAAATCCTTTTATGCTAAAAGAGTTCTCACTAGATCATACATACAATGAGTTATTCCATCCTTTATTTGAAGTACACATATAAACTTTGTTAAACATTGACCTCTTCCTCCATTCGTCAAATATGTAATATAAACAATCAATTGGTGTTCCATAATTTGATGAGTGCTTTCATCAACTGAAATTGAGTAAAATGACCTATGTAAAATCTTCTCTTTTAGATTGTTCCAGTACACCTCTTTGGCAACTTGAAGAAAATATTTTCTTGGTGTGGTATTTGTGTATGCAAAAAAATTCCTCTGTTAGAAGCACACGTGGAGTGCATTTATACCAATTCAAGTCACATATTGACTTATACATTTCTAAAGATAAATCATGTATAGCAACAAAATACATGTTTTCAATCATTGATATAATTTTCTCCTTCCCAGCATTTACCATTAGTTCTACATGTTTAGTGATTAGAATATTGCTTCAATCGCTTTTTCCCTCCAAAAGTTGTAAAACAAAAATTGAGCTTTTGATTTTGCATGGCCACTTATACCACTAACTTGAAGAGTGGCAGTTCCCTCTTTTGAAAATGGAGTCTCACTTTTAAATTTAACACATCAAGAACATTTTATCCTTTCATTACCATTAGATGTTTTAAAATATAAGCCCATGGAAACCTTGTATTCCATTTAGATTTGAATATTATTTTGTTTTTCTTTGATGGATTTTCTATTTCAATAAGCTCTAGACTATTTGATCCATCATATTCATGTAGATGAGCATCAACTTCATTTTGAATATTACATGGTTGATTAGAATGTCGTAAGACCAAATGATTCAACAATTGACAATCATATTTCATCCTTCTTAGGACGACCAATAGGAGACATTTTTCAATATTTACACTATTAAATAAATAAATAAAAGAATAAGTAAATACATAAATTAAAAATCCCTTAGCAAGATTGAGATAGAAAAAATTCAACCTTAGCAAGATGCCATAGGATTTGACTATAGATTTCTTTATAGGTTATTCATTGATTTGTTGAATTATGTTTTGTAACATTCAAGGAAACTTGTAGCTTTATGATAGAGAATAAACACTTCATGAAAAATGGTACTTGGACAAGAAATCTATATGGATTTAAGCAACAAAGCAAAATAAGCAAGAGTTTGAATGAGAGCGTTATAGTTGTGGAATCCAATACCCTCGATATACGATAGATATTCTTTTCATAGTTGGTAGATTCATATAATTATGACAATAAAAATTTGCACCATTAACAATGTAGAAAACAACTCGACCACCCATGCATGGAATGGAAGAATGACAAGCAGTTGCATTCAGGGTATCTAGCCACAATGTTGATTTCCTGGGGTGTGGATTCTATGGAGCCTAGGATACATTGTGTGACCACGAAGGCTGCCATTATCTCAAGAGTGTTGCATTAAAGAATCCACAGAATGAAAAACCAAATGTTAATGAAGATATGAGGAGGATAATGCAAAATACCTTATAGTCTAGTGTCGAACGATAACTCTCCTTATGTGGATGATGGGTTCCAATTCAAATGAAAATGGAAAAATTAGATGCAGGGAAAGCGCACTCGAGGATAATCACAAAGGAGCGAGAGCACATGCATATTTGTTGAATGGTTATTCAATGGGCTTTTCTGCCTTGTGCTAGGTGTAGTAGTACCATGATTGTTGCATGTATTATTTTTGCAAGTTGCATCATATTGGTGTAAGTTGAGGGCCTCAAAGAAACATCCGGAAATCATGACATAACTATTAAATTGTATGAGGTCATTTGGACTTTCACTGGTCTCTTCTACAAAACTATCACTAGTCAAAGTGATTTATGTGCTAGTACAGACTTGAAATTATTGTAAACATAAAAAAGTATTGACAAGTTATTAGAAATATTTCCCTCCTTTTGAAATTTAAAAATTTAATCTAACCTTTGTAATTGACGAGTGATTTTGATATCTTAAATTTTTTTCGAAGTGTACATTTTTTAGCCCTTCTAGGAAGGGTCAGGATCCTAAAGAAGGGCCACGAAGGCTTCAATTTTGAACGTTGGTGTTGATCCCTTGATGATGAGCTCCCTGTAATGTGATTGTTTCGGAAGTTCGTAACAACATCAGGAGTATTAGTGGAATGTACCCACCGTGGCTGCAAGCCGGTATTTGAGGAGGAGGATTCAAAGTGCCAGGTGCCTAATGAGTGGCCTTCTTTCGAGAATATAATGAGCGATATTCTGCAAAAAGAGTACACCATCTTTGGATGGGAATTAGAAAGCGGAGGCCTCGCAGAAAATGGTATCGAGCGGATTATGGAGCAAAGTGGAGAAGAAGAGGTAGTTAATGTTGTGGGGATGTATGCTTCCTTTCTGTGGGCGACAGAAGAAAGCCGTGATTAGTAGGCGCATGAAACTTCAAATTATATTACATGTGTGCATTAAACATCATATATCTACATATATCCCTCGCGCCTACTTTGTTATTTTGTTTACCTGTGTACTACGCTCCATGCTGGTAGAAATTCAATGGTGGTATTTGTATATTATTAGCTGGACTAGGATATTTTTTTTGGGAACTTTTCATGATTTGGATTTTTATGCAAAAAATTTTAAATATCGTGTATTGGATTTTTTCATTGAATTTTTCGTGAGCTGTATATTTGCGAAAAACTTTTTGAATATCTTGTTTTAGGTGCGGCATCTGGAATGGTGCAGTTATATCATTTCTAAAATTCATGCCTGACTTTAATTCTTATTTTGTTATTGGATTAGTATTTTATTAGATTAATATCAGTAAAAAAAAGTAGTCTAACAAGGCGGAGGAATTGCCTGGTTTCCGTCACCGCCCGGAAAAACATCTGGCTCTGGCCATTGGCAATTCCTCTGCCATCCTCCGCCCTCCACCACCCTTCGCCACCCTCCACCACCTTTCCGCATTAAATTCCTGATTTGATAGGATCATAGCTGGTCTGACAGAACTCGCGCCACGAAGAGTTAACACGCGTTCCAATTCGAAATTTTGCAAATCACGGGCTGCTCCCCTAACTAACTCGACTCGGCCTCTGTAGCTCACTCACTCCCGGGCTCAACTTGGCACTTGTAGCTCACCAAAAAGCTCAATCCTGGGCTTTGCAGCTCACCACCCAGGCGACGTGACCTTCAGGTTCATTCATCGAATTTGTTTTTTCAACAATTCTGAAATATGGCTTATGGGTTATTTTTTGTCTGCATAGTTCCTTCCATGGATGAATATAAAGCTACTATGTATCTGTATCTTCTAAATTATCTGCCATTGTTAAATCTTTCTAGTGGGCTTAACGTTGAACCAGAGCTTGAACTTCTTAGGAAAATACATCTAAAAGTAAAAGGGTCCTTCAGTGTTGTTATTCTCTGTAAATGCCGCAAAATCTTTAATTTCAGAGTGATTCTAGGTTCGCGAAACCGAGGGAAGCAAACAAACAAACTGCACCACACAAACGCAATGTTGAAGCTAACACCTGAGATGAATTCCCTCCTCACACGCCATGACTTGATGCTATGGCTACCCATAAAATAGAAATTCTCACACAAAAAAGAGAAATCCTTTGAGTAGAGCGGGAATCGACCCCAAGGCATAAAGGTACTGAGACAAATCACATAGTCGTCAGGGTGATGTGCAACAACCTTTAGCAGCCAACAAGATATCATGCATTCCCATGGTAAAGGACCCTCAGAACTAGATAAACCCCGTGAGGCTCCGTGTTGACCCTTGAAGCATAATGACTCCATATTTTCCCCCACTATGACTGTTGAAATTAGATCTCCAACCTGCTAGATCATCCTCCATACAAAACTGTTGTATTTCATGGGAACCATGTTGATTTAAGTGTTGGATTTGTGCCGAGTTGGCCTCTAAGAAAGTGCCACCTTGAGTCAAAGGCTTATATTAATTTGTCATATATAGGGCTACAGTCTTGATTAGGATCTTGCTAATCGGAATGCATCCTCATACAACACCGTACTGAATGTTTTTTAGTTGTTTTGGTGCCATAAACAAACCGTAAGATTGGTTTCTTAATTTCTAAGCTAAGTCTGCTCAAGGAGCTAGCTATCTTAGCTTCTAAGTCAAGCCTGCTTAAGTAACAAGCTATATTTTCATTAACATGACCTTAGCATAATTTATAAGCAATCTCTTAGACACGCATTCAAATTTACCACAACTTACACACCCTGTCCTTGTTCAAAAATTCAATGATTGGTCACCTTCAAGCAAGATGCATCTAGAGTTCTCATGCTACAATCTGGGAAGGTGATAACCTCTAGCACACAACTAACCCACATTCTGGAATAATTTCCTACTTTTGCAGTCATTTGTTAGACATTGATAATTTTTTCTTATCTTATCTTTATCCATCTATATCATGTGTGTATAAGAAATCCATAGTATTTTCTCCATGTCATAACTCAACAGGTAGGGAATTCTCTCTGGTTGGACATGACAGTGTACATCTAGGTGAGATTATAAAGACAAAAATATGAAAAACTAGACTTTATAAATACATAATCAAAGGCATTTAATAGAAATCCAAACAACATGACATATGTTGGAAGTCATTAAACCCTGTTTCTCATAATCTGATTCTCAAAATATTTGAAGAGGTGTTGTTAGTAGATTGTTATGTTATTTTAAACATGCCCTCTTCATGATTTGTTGATGTTCACTGAATGATGTTCTGTCCTTTTATGCTTGTGATAAAGTGTTAACTGTCTTGTAGACTACTCCTTGATTGTGATCTTGAATTTTGCAAGCATAGGAACTCCTTCCAGAAAGGGAAAAGACAAATGGAAACATTCATTTTGCAAGAGAGCTAAGAGATGACTAAATAGAAAAAGCCCTGAAGGTGCTTGAATTCTTTTTGAAGAGACAAATGGAATCAGGGTAGGATGCAAGAAACAAGTAGATTCAGGCATGATATTGGAGCTTTAGTTGTGTGGTTTGAATCCAATTTTTTGGGGAATTGTTTCTATTTTTGCCCCTAGTCCTGATCATTTACTTGTCACATCACCTAAGGTTGGTGTTATTTGAGGTCTACAAGAATAATATTTAAGAGACTGGTAAAAGGTTTCACAATGTATGCCAAGAAGGGACACAGATTTTTGTTGATTGAAGTGGATAGATTTGAGCCGAGGAAACTTTTATGGCTATTGACTTATGCACTGTATTGGATTCGCTACTCCTTTCTTTGAGCTATTATTCTCTCTAGCCTCTGATGTGCCTCTTTTACTGTCGCAGTGGTTAATTCTATTCACTCAAAAAGTTATGATTTGTAAAAATTTCAACTCAAATCAAGAAGCAACTATATATATATATATATATATATATATATATATATATATATATATATATGGCCATAGTAAAGTTTTCCTGTCTATGAATTTTTTGTGTAAAGTACCATAAAAAAAAATATGTTCTAATTGTTCCTAACGGAGTAGTAAAAAATGTGATCTTAAATGATCTTAAAGTGCCACGATGTGATTGAATCCACAGCTTATACAGGGCTTCCAGAGCGTTTGTGTAAGCAGGGCTTCCAAGACTAGTAACTCAACCCACCAAGGGCTTCCAGGGCGTTTTTCCAACCAAGGCTTTAGGACTAGTAACTCAACCCATGCTGTTACAGGGCTTCTAGAGTGTTTGTTCAAACAGGGATTTCAGGACTAGTAACTCAATCAAAGCTATGGAAACATGAGAACCAACCAAAACAAATCAATGAAAGTAAACCCACAATCACCATGGTTATCCAGGAAATGGCAAGGCTAGGCAATCCACTGTCAATCCCAACCATCCTCCATGCTAATGACAGATCATAACCAAGAAACCACATGCACGTGCCATGCATGCCAAAAATAGTGAAGAAATCATACATGCAACTCGATACCTGTAAAAAAATCTGATGTAGTTGCTGATACTGGTGCCCTCATGCACTTTCCTTCTCTTCCTTTGCCTTCTTGCACCAAGAATCCAAGTATGTGACACCCTCTAAGAGTGTTCCAAGAAAACTCTAAGTCTCCACGAGTATGAGAGAGAGAGAGAGAGAATAATGAGAGAGATTCAAAGGTAAACTGACTAAGTCTTGCCCAGTGATCCTCATAAGCCTTTTTATTAATGGGGCCTCTATTTTCTTCATTTTCCATTATTTTCCTTCAATTTCCTCCTCACATGCAAAATGTGACCTTTCACCTTCCTTTTCTCCTAATTTCCATTACTTTCATAAATAAATGTGCGAAAATACCTTTTTGCCTCTTTAATGCCTTGGCCATTACCTTTGCCAATTTCCTTAACCATAAACAACCAAATGAACACCCACTAGGATGTCCTACCCACCATTCATCTTGGAATACATGTCCCATCATCCGTGGTATTTATATAGTTTTACATGGAATTTTCACAAGGGTTGTTACATTTTGTTGCAATACGGTGTCCCTTTTTTCGTTTCTTTATTGATCAACTTGTCCTTTTACATATAAAGGTGTCTCATTGTAGAGTCTCCTTATTTATCTCCTTCATCAACATCCCATAATAACACAATATAATACTTGCAACTGAAATCCACTCATGACAAGATGACATCATTCCGATAAAACCATAGTATATCATGCTTTATGACAACCATTGAGTAAGATGAAACTGCGTACTAGGATGAGAGAATGACTCAAGTATTGTGCAGTTGCACAACTTAGGAGATCAGGGGTTAGGAATGAGCCTTGAGACTGTGCAGTGTGCAGTTCAAACAAACTAGGCCAAGACAACTAGACAGTTGAGGGGCTCATGGAGATAATATTGAGGCTTGATGCTTGAGGTTTCCCATTGCACAACTTAGGAGAGACAAAGGCCTAGGGATTGCACAGTTCGAGGAATTAGGCTGGAGGCTTGTTTCTTAAGACTGTGCAGTGCAAAAAAGAAGGTGACTTGAAAGCAAGGTTGCACAGTTCTAGAGCTCAAGGTTCAGGGTTAAGCATTGAGACTACATAGTGTGCAGTTCTAGAAGGCATGAGTTTCACATTGTGTAGTTCCAATAGGTAAGGTCTGAACATGAGGGTTAAGACTGTGTAGTGTGTAGTTCAAAAAGGCTAAGTGATGTTAAGTTGCTTGCGAAGGCACTTTTCCATATTTCTCTTAGTGTGGGATTAGTAACTCCAAAGTGAACAAGGACAAAACATAAGCATGATCTCACACTTAGAAAAATTGACAACACAACATTGATCAATCAAAACACATGATCAACATAATTCCCCTAATAAGATGACAATGCGACAAATTTTCCCAAGTGTGACATTAAAGGTACAGTTTGTGACGACCATGATGACGCTTGTGCGATATTGCTTTATACTTTGGGAATGATTATAATACATGTCTATATTATAAGTATAACTTATTGATACCAAATTTACCCCTTCAAATGTACCATAATTACATTTATGCGATAAGTGAAGCTTGCCATTGTAAAACATGACACTTTAGTTTTCTTCTAAACAAGATTAGAATGCTTAGAGAAAACACATGTAATGACTCTTAATGCTAGAAATGACAACAAGCAAACACAAAGTAGGCTTAAAAATTGGATGTAGGCCAAAATTTTGGAGGGTTTCGTAGTAGTGACAACATGATGATAATGTATTGTAACAATCAATTAATGATCTCAACCAAACGATTCTTGATCTGAACTTTTCACATGGTAAAGAACTTCAGTTCTTCACCACTGCTTCGGACTTTTTACTTTAGGAGGGAATTTTTTACGGGTCATTTTGTCGCATTCAACCATGGGGGTTTCACTGGGGGAGAAATACCATACCATGTGTGTTCATATTGGGCGATATATATTAAGGAAAAAATGACATAATATATTGAGCATATAATAAGGGGTTAAGGGTTTTTATATTGGTAGGTACAAAAATTGGGACTCAAAGTTAATGAAAAATATAAAGGGGTTAAAAAAATGTTAATGAAAAAATGGATACCTACAATATCTAGTGAAAGTAGGAGATTTTTTTATTGTGAAGTTGTATTGGTTTTGTATTGGTGGGGGTTAAATAATGTGATTTTTAGAGGTATTTTCCAATATGTAGTCAAAATAAGGGTATTGTTTAGTATGGCATGAATGCATGTGATATGTCAAGGTTCATTGAGTGAAGCCCCTGTGCATCTAAAAAAATGGCCCTGAATACAGGTCTATCATCATCCATGGATACTTTGTAATCATTCCCTACAAAGCCAAAATAATTCTCTTTCCAGAAGTTAAAAGAATCCTGGATTACATTAGTTAAAAAACTTGATTTTGTGGATCAACACACTTGCCTTTAAGAGAACTTGCGATGGCACAGTCTGCATATGTTCAACCTGTGATGGTTAGCGCATGTTGCCTTTATAAAAATAAAAAAAAACCAATTTCAAATTTTCTCTCTCTAGAAGCTTTAGAAGTGGTTTCAACTATTTATTGTTGGATCAAATCTTGAACTCCTATTATTCAAGTCTTATTTTTTTATCTCCAAGAACTTATCTCCCTCTAATGTGAATCTAATCTCTAGAATGGTAAATCCCAGACCACCTCATTTACCCTATAAATTCACTGCCTCCCATAGAGTCTAGGTTTGCTTTTAGAGACTCTGAATTATGCCCTTATGCTACTTATTTTTGTCTAGAGTTCCATAATCCATACATGTGCTTTAGGTGTGATTGAAGTCTTACCATTGTGACAAAGGAAGGACAAGTTAGATGAGAGAGATTCACGAGGTCAAGACCTACAAGGGTTGTAATCTTTTCATTCTTTTATTAATCCAAAAGTGCACTGTTTCTCCTATACGTTGTCTCTCATGTATGCATATGTAGAACATGAATCCTTGAATTCTTGTTTAGAGTTGTTTGTATATCCTATTTTGTATGTTTCAATTTTCTTGCTTGTTTTGAATGATTTGCAGGTTCCACTTATAGAAATTACAGTTGGAGATGGAGCTAACAAGTAAGGAGAAGGAGGAGGTTTGCATTGGATTCCAAGTAGGTGTTTAGTCAATTTAGTATGTCCTAAATTGCTACATTAATTATCAATCTGGGAGTTGTAAACTGATGAAGTGTGGTGCACTATATGTGCAAGACAACCTCTTTCTTACTTTTTATTGTTTTCAATTTTATTTTGTTTTTGGGGTTTTGTCTTTGTTGGTCTTCTAATGCAAATGGAAATCCAATTCCTAAGTTTTAAGAATACTTTTAGAGGGCAAGTATGGATGTAGATTTAAGACAAGGTTTATGTCTCTTATGATAACTTCCAGAGCTTAACACTTCAAAAGATCTCAAAACATGCTAGTGATAAACTTAGTACTTGAACAAGAATGTAAATGTGCAACTACTTAAATCAAACAAAAGATGAAACATTGATCATGAAATCACTATCTCTGCTGCCCATCTAACTACATAAATAAAATCTAAACTATTGCACTCAAACTAACAAAAAATTGCAGACTGATGAAAGCAAGATCAATTTTCTTCACTTATAATTCGATAGCTTGCCAAGTAGCTTTTTGGGGTTAAGCCATGGCACCAGAGATAACGTCAAATAACATGAAGAATTGATATCTAAATTACCTACTTGCAGATTAATGAAAGTAAAATCAAATCACTTTACTTATAATCTGATAGCTCACCAAGTAGCTTTTCGGGGTTAAGTCATGGCACCGGAGATAATGTCAAATAACATGAAGAAATTGATATCTAAACTACCTCCTCGCAGATTAATGAAAGTAAAATCAAATCATTTCACTTATAATCCGATAGCACGCCAAGTAGCTTTTTGGGGTTAAGCCATGGCACCGAAGATAACGTCAAATAACATGAAGAACTTGATATCTAAACTACCTACTTGCAGATTAATGAAAGTAAAATAAAATCACTTCACTTATAATCCGATAGCTCGCCAAGTAGCTTTTCGGGGTTAAGCAATGGCACTAGAGATAACGTCAAATAACATGAAGAACTTGATATCTAAACTACCTACTTGCAGATTAATGAAAGTAAAATCAAATCACTTCACTTATAATCTGATAGCTCGCCAAGTAGCTTTTTGGGGTTAAGCCATGGCACTAGAGATAACGTCAAATAACATGAAGAACTTGATATCTAAACTACCTACTTGCAGATTAATGAAAGTAAAATCAAATCACTTCACTTATAATCTGATAGCTCGCCAAGTAGCTTTTCAGGGTTAAGCCATGGCACTGGAGATAACGTCAAATAACATGAAGAATTTGATATCTAAACTAGCTAACAGCAACAAATAAATATTACTGAAATCAAAGCATAACTGAAATTGAAAAAACTTAAAAAGTTCAGCAGAGAGGCAAATCTCATGTCACTATTTGATGCAAAAATTATATGAAAAAGCTCGAGCATAACCTATCCTGGAACACACTGATCAATGTTAGTAAAAGTATGCAATGCTAGAAAATCATGTATAGGAGTGAAAGATTAACACCATAAATAAATTATGAAACATATACAGTTAAACAAGTTATGAAATATATACAATGGAAATAAAATAAACGATGCATGAAAACTTTACAAAAATGAAAAGCAAAACCTCAGCCAGCAGGGGCCCTCTGCACAGCCTTTGGTTAATACGTTACCAACCCAAAATCACGCTTAAACAGTCATAAGAAACAGAGTTTCTATATTGCAAAACAGAGGAAATGTCTTCTCATTACAACAGCAAGGCTAATGCTACAACAATAGCATAAAAACTAATATCAAGACTAACTACTTGCGTTTTCAAACGCGTTATTTATAGAGGAAATTAGATAATTGTTTTTTCTGTGAGGAATCTTTAGCAGAGGACACGTAAAAAGACAGAACCCATAAGCTCAACGTCTTAGTTGCCATGATCATTCAATCTACAAAAGGTGGATGTTGGATTTGCGTCGTGGAGACAGCCTGCAGCTATCAAAACGGATCCATGAATCTAGGAACGGTCTCGGACCTTTCACATGCTGAAAACAGAGACCTATTTGTTGTAGGACTCCTTGTTTGACCGTCCTTTGACCAAGGCTTTTCTTTACGAATTCGACTGAACAGATAGGACCTTGTCCATGTCCAGATCATTTCTAAGTTGCCCACGTGTCTCGTTTCACCTGCCGACACTTGTAACCTATAGAACAGTAAAAATAGTTGCAGAATCGCAAGTCAGCTGTAGAAAGTAGCTGCATTCCGCAGCTGATAAACAAAATATAAATCAAATAGCACACACAAGAATATAGTTAGGAAACCACTTAAATGCACTCCTAGAATCAATATGCAATGATCTTTGATAGCTTATGAGGTACTGGTGTGGGAAAAAGATCTATGTAATTATGTAGAAGGGAGGTAGTTTTAGGGCTCAATGGTAGGTTTTATTCCCATGTTTCAAACATCTCCAAGGAAAGTACTACAATTTTGTGTTGGTTGTTTCTAGGCTAAGCCACAAGTTCTAAGGAGATTGCTTATGTCCGTAGAAGGAATTTACCCACAAGACATGGGGGAGAGTATGAAAGATTTGAGAAACAAATACCAAGAGGGAGGGAGTAGAAAAAGAGAGTAGAAGGAAGGTGGATATCAAAGGGGTGGGAGATAATGAGAAGAGACAGGGGGAGAGAGATAGAGATATTTGTGGGAGACAACGAGTTAGAAGAGAGTGAGAGAGAGAGAGGGTTGTGGGATATTGGGGGGGCATATGGGGAGAGAAGAAGGGATGGTGAGAGAGGGCTCGAGGGAGGGTGAGAGAAAGGGAGGGATGGAATGATAGAGTGAGAGAGAGGAAGGGGAAGATAGAGAGTGTGTGGGAGTGAGGAGCGGAGAGAGAGAGTAGGGGTGGTAGCGAGGGAGGAAGAGAGAGTGTGTCTGGGAGTGAGAGGAGGGGAGAGAGAGTTGACAGTTGTAGTGATGGAGGAAGAGAGATAAGGAGAGCGAGTGAGAATGCTATAAAACTAGCTCACGAAAAGATAGAAAAGAAAGATCAACACCTTATAAATCAGCCTCTTCGAGGGGGAAACCTCCTTTACATTACACAAATGAACAATTCTTGGATGATACAAATGACAAGACCTCCTTTCTATATATAGGAGTCTAAGGGGTCATAATATAATCAGAGTCGACATAGAAATAATAATGTAAGGGAACAATAATAACAATAGTGGGATTCTATGGGGAATATGTGGAGTACATGGGCACAACAATATAATAAGGGGGTTGCACTAATAATAATAAGAGGTTACACTAGTAGTATAGGGACCTAACATGCCCCTCTCCTTCAAAAAGTGTTGTCCTCAATTCTTGAGTAGTTATGGATGCTTCTGTATAAAATTCTCATCCTCCCATGTGGAATCTTCAGCGGGTAAGTTCTTCCACTTGATGAGATACTCTAAAATTGATCGATTCCGTAGTGGTCGTTTTCATTTTTTTGTGAATGCTTCCGGTTCCAATATGATTTTTCCTTCCTTGTCAAGTTCTAGAAATATTGTTTGAATTGGAATATTATCACCTATAACCTTCTTTAAGCATGAAACATGGAAAACTAGGTGCACTCGAGAAGATGCAAGAAGCTCCAATTTGTATGCAATAGTACCAATCTTTTGTAACACCTTGTATGGACCATAATACTTTGGTGATAATATATTATCCTTCTTAGCTTGCTTGAGGGAAATTTGTTTGTATAGTTGTAGTCGTAGAAATACCCAATCACCTACATCAAAATTTCTTTCGTTGTGATGTTGATCTGCTTGTTGTTTCATTAAAAGTTGGGTTATCCTTTAAAAGTTGGAGAACTTGTTGTTGATGCTCGATGTGATCTTTCAATGATTGAACCTTTTTCTTCTTGATATGTCCTTCTATCTTGAGAGTTTGAGGAGTGGTAATTCCTGCCAATGCATTACAAGATATGGTCAAATTAATTTATTGATGTTCGATGTGATCTTTCACTTCTTGAACCTTTTTCTTCTTGATATGTCCTTCTATCTTGAGAATTTGAGGAGTGGTAATTCTTGTCAATGCTTTACAAGATATGATCAAATTCATTTATTATTTCTCCGGGTTGGGTTCTTGCCGTATATCCTCTTCTTTTGATGTTTCTTGATCATTTTCTTCCTCCTCTTCACAATCTATGTAAAATAATTTCTTCTCAGCACACTTATGACCTTTAGTGTATTTTCTATCACAAATGTAACAAAGCCCTTTTTCTCTTTTTTCTTCCAATTGTTGTCATGTAAACCTTATAGGTTGTGGAAGGATAGGAGAAAAAACACTTCCATATTTATAGTTGTGAGTGGTAGGATTCCTTGTTTCCATGATTCCTCTTTCAATCTCCATTGCCAACCTGAATGCCTTCTCCAATGAATCAGGTTCCCAAAGACAAACCTCATGTTGAATGTTATCCTTAAAGTCCCTATGAAGACATCAATCCTTTTCTTCTCTGGAATATCATTTACCCTTATATTCAATTTTTGGAAGTCCTAAATGTGCTCTCCCATTGAACCCTTTTGTTTGATATTTATCAATTGGGTAAAGAAGGTGTTGCTCTTTGTATCCTCATAATGTGCTATCATTTCCTCCATGAAAATTGACCAAGTGACAAGTGGTTTACGAGCACAAAGTCCTTTATACCATAAAAATTAATTTGATTCAAAATATAAATATGCAATACGTACCTTTTGTAACAGTTGTACATCATGTAGATAAAATTATTGCTCCATCTGTAGTATCCAATTTACCGGATCCTTGCCATCAAACTTCCTCATATCTCTTTTTCTTGATTTTAGGAGCTTGATCTTGAAATGACTGTAATTCTGCAATTTCAGATCTCCAAGTTATGTAATTGCGCACTGTGGTAGCCCTCTGAGTCCTCTTTCCAGCTCCACTAGTTTGATTGAAATTGGATTCTCCAAGAAAGCGTTATGCACAATCTCCCAAGATGACCTGATTATACACTTTTTCAGTAGAGAAAACTTGTACGAAGTACCACGTGTCACTATTTCAACCTTAGGAACTAAAAATGATGCACAGAAAACAAAAGTTAGTCCTCTTTCTGTAACTTCTTACGAAATTTCAATCTGATACTCAGAGAAAAATTTATGATGATTTTCCCAAGGTTACCTATTTGGGATGTAATTCAGGAGCCTGCAAAAATCCTAATGTCCTTGGATCATATCTCCAAACATATAGTGAGACGAGATCTGAAATTTGGACCCGAGCTTCAGCACGATTTCAGCTCAAATGGGTTTTAATTTTAGAGTCTGAACCTTCGTAGAAAAAACATTAGCGAAAATGCCATGATGACCTGTTTGTGATGGAATTCTGGAGCTTGCAAAAACCCTAACTTCCTCAGATCATATCTCCGAAAATATAGCGAGACAAGATATAAAATTTGGACCTGAGGTTCAGAATGATTTCAGCTCAAACATTTTTTTTTTAGCTTCTGAAACTTCATAGCGAAAAATTTATAATGAAAAATCCACGATGGCCTATTTGGAGCAGCGAAACCCTAGAATCCAAAGCTCTGATGCCAAATATTATGAAACCAACTCACAAAAAGATAGAAAAAAAAAAGATCAACGCCTTAGAAATCAGCCTCTTCGAGGGGCAACCTCCTTTACATTACACAAATGAACAATTCTTCGATGATACAAATGACAATACCTCATTTCTATATATAGGAGTCTAAGGGGTCATAATATAATCAGAGCCGACAAAACAATAATAATGTAAGGGCACGAAAATAACAATAGTGGGCTTCTATGGGGGCACAATAATAACAATATGGGGACTGCACAGTCACAAAAATATAATAAGGGGGTTGCACTAATAACAACAAGGGGTTACACTAGTAATATAGGGACCTAACAGAGAGGAGGATGGTTTATAGAGAAGGGGGGAGATGAGGGATGGGGGGAGGGAGAGAAAGAGAGCGCGGGGGGAGTAGATAGGGTAAAATGAGAGAGAGAGAGAGAGAGAAAGGGGAATAACAAAGTATAGGTTAGAAAGATAGAAGGCTAATGGGGAGAGGAAGAAGTAAGGGTAATAATGTAGGAGGGAGGTGGAGAAGGAGTGATGGAAATAGAGGAATGTTGATTTTTTCAAGCTTTTCTAGGTCGATAATTAATTTCCTATAATTATTTATCAATCCATCTTATAGTAAAAGAAAAATTAAATAATTATAAAAAAATATTCAACAGTAAATAATAATTACTGTGGGATCATGAAGAGACAACCAAAGAAAATAGACATTAGTATTTACCCTGGGAAAACTTTCTTCCAGGGAGAAACCTAACAACCTTTTCTTAGAGAAATTATTCAATTCAAGAAGAGATACAATCTAATCTTTCCATTCAAAGTAAAGTCAAACAAATCAACAGCAAAACCAAGTCAAACTTGGTCAAACTAAGAAATTTCAACGTCCTAAAATCTCAACCTCCTGAAATTTTGGCCTCCTAAAATCTCGACCTCCTAAAATTTTGGTCTATTGAACTTTCCTTAGAATCTTTGGTTTGGTGCCCAATGAAATCATAAGTCTGCCACCTCAAAATTTGTCCTTCTAAACTCCCATGTGTGAATAGAATATGTGTATATGTGATTTAAATTCATGCCTTGAGGAGGATGACCAATAGCCTTTTATATGGTGATCTAATGAGCCCAAATAGGACTGTCTTTTGGTGATGGTTAAGTTGAACTTTTGGAGGAGATGACTTGACTTTTGGAGGAAAACTAAATTCAATTTTAAGTTTTAAATCATCGGCCTTATTTTCTCCTTGACTTGCATAAAGTCGAATCAAGTTTGTCTAGTCCTTTTTCTAGTGGAAGTGTTCATAAAATTTTAAACCCTTTGGCTCTAGCACATATCTTTTCTAAATGTAATATGGCTAACATTTAAAAAATTATTCG